>JASANB010003669.1:0-18673 GCA_030248155.1 Sabatieria punctata
GAAATAAAATAGTTGGACACTCGATGGCGGAGGGGTCAAATCGGTCATGGAAGGAGTTCGAAAAAAATTTTTTCTCTGCAATGCAGTCGAGTAGGGTGTCGTTTGAAAGAGAATACCTTTCTGATTGTAAATATGCAATTCGCATGTTCCTACGATCATTTGGTCCCAAGTTATGACTCGAAATCTGTGAGAGGGTCGAAAAAGTGACCCTCTCAAAAATGGCCGGGAAGGTGATAAAATGTCTTTTTAGGTCAAATTAAACCAAAATACAAAATTTCAGCCAAATCGGAGACAAAAAGTTGAGATTTGTCCGGAGGTTAAGGAGCAAAAGTCGATTCCTAGAGAAACCGGCTCTTAATTTCTCTTATGACCACGGGTTTTTGTTTATTATAAAAACGTCACACAAGAGTACTGTTGTAATGGTAATACCAATATTTTGTTGTAATTGTAATACCAATTGACTCAGTTCAGCTGCAAAAACTTTTTAAAAATTACATACAGGATTGTATTTTCAGCCTTTTCTGTTGATTTTTTCTGTTTATTAGCTTTGTGTACATCAAAAACAATTACAAGTGACATTTAGCTACAATAATTGACCAAAATTGAACAAAAAACGCTAAAAATTTGATTTAAATAAAACTTGCCGAAGCAAAATATTGATGGTTAGTTGGGTATATAACAGTCAGGCACTTAACGCCGTTTATGGTACTGACACCATATATGGACAAAAGTACACAAAATACAGATGCGTTACACAAATGCAGCAGATCCTTGGCACGTATTTATATACACAAAACAATATACCTTTGAAATTCCTATGTGTATACCATAAACATCATACACATACACAAACGAAATTTCTGGTATTTTCCATCAGTTTCAGTACACAGAGGGAGTAATACCAAGAATATATTGGTAGGCAAAATAGTGGGTTTGTTTACCTTCCATCATGCCCAAAGAAAAGGCATCTAAGCCGGCGTAAGGTTTCTGATCCGGCAGTATTTCTGTTGAATTCAATTTGGTAAACGCGAAAAACAGCCCGTGGATGGCGTTCAAAATTAGCGCCAACAAATCGGCGGCGTGGGCATTGAAGATCATATTGTCAGAGATGTCGGAGCTGTTTCTGAAATATTTCCATTTATAGCAATTTACACAGGAAATAATAACGAAGAATGTAGACTGGTCTGACAGGTACGTATTGAAACTGACTTTCATAACAACAGTCGCTATTGAATGACTAATAAATGGTGTGTGAGAATTCACCCCAGACTTAACGACTTTACTTTTAGTCCTTTACCGACCACGTTTGAGTATTCTGGCAGAAAAGCTTATTATATAGCAGTTAAATTAGAAGCATTAAAATTGACAGTCTAATTCCTGAAATTGTGAATGTCGACCTAACGAAACTCCATATTTTCGTATACGAACCTCTAGAATAAGTGATCAAATCCGTAGGAGTTGCACTAGTTGTAACTTTTTGTCCTTTCGGTCTAGGAGTAGCCAACTGCTATAGAATACAGAAGATACAGATACAGAAGATATATCTAGTAGGTCAGGCAGCCTCCTTAACTACAGGGTGTCTCAAAAAAAATGATCACATTTCTTTTTACTGCCATTTCCGCAAACGTTGACCATATAAGCTGAAATTTGGACTATAGGTGCCAAAATTCGGGGAATTTTATGTGTTAAAGTTTGGTGCACTAGGCTTGACTCATTCCCGAGAAATTTCAAAAAAAGTGAAATTTGTTAAATCAATAGTGAAAGCCGGTCACCGAAAAAATGATCACATTTCTTTTTACTGTCATTTCCGTAAATTTTGACCAAATAGGCTGAAATTTGGACTGTCGGTGCCAAAATTCGGGGAATTTTATGTGTTAAAGTTTGGTGCAGTAGGCTTGCCAATTCTCGAGAAATTTCAAAAAAAGTGAAATTTGGTAATTTCAATAGCGAAAGCCGCTCACCGAAAAAACGTTACATTACATTATCGCCTAAACTCTAACGATAGCGTTGGAGTTCATGCGTCAACTTTTTACACACGAATTACCTTGAACTTCTGCGTTTACACTCCAAATTTCATCCAATTCCGACAAAAATTAGAAAAGATACAGGAAAAGGAAATTTTTACATTTTTCGTGACCGGCTTTCACTATTGAAATTACCAAATTTCACTTTTTTTGAAATTTCTCGGGAATGAATCAAGTCTAGTGCACCAAACTTTAACACATAAAATTCCCCGAATTTTGGCACCTATGTTCCAAATTTCAGCCTATTTGGTCAAAATTTGCGGAAATGGCAGTAAAAAGAAATGTGATCATTTTTTGAGACACCCTGTACAACCCTCCCCTTTTGCTACTGTTATTTTAATAGTGAAATTTTATTTTAATTTAATATTAATATAATAGAACTAGCCGATTTTAATTTTAATTTAATATTAATATAATAGTCCCCTGTTAGTTTTAATTTAGATTTAATATTAATACTATTAAATAACAATTTTAATAGTATTTTAATAGTAGATTCCAAAATGAACTCAAAAAGTTTTGGACACACTTTAGCGAATTGGTGAAACAACATCGTTTGCTTGAAATTGCTAGTGTAAGTTGAAAATGTAATCAGAGATCCAACTTAGGTAGAAGCATTTTTCTCTGTAAATTCATGACCATTCTTTTTAAAATGACTTTGTCTGAACATGGTTTTAAGCATACATGTAACAGAGGAGTCTCAGTCTGGGGGTCTGCCCCCCACTCGAGTTAGGCCAGACCCCCTGGATGGGGACCCCTCCCTCGAGACGACTTTTCCGACCCCCATTCCGATTTTTCCGGCAAGTAATTTTTTGAGCAAATTTTTGTGATTTTCTGCACTTTCAGACACAAAAATTACCAAAATCGCCTGTAAAACAGCACTTTTTAGCTGTATTTCAGCCCAAATTAGCGATTCTTGACGATTTTAGCCGAAAAATTGCTTTTTTTGCGATTTTTGAGCGTGTTTTAGTCCCCAACCACCTCCCAAAATTTGGGCTCAGCAGACCCCCCGGCCGGCGCCAGACCCACCAACCCCGTTCCCCTTCCGCAGATGACCTGTTAAGATATTCGAAATTGCATTCGAACAGAACCTAGGCATTAAAATTTGAAAGTAAAAATGGTTAAGTTTGAAAATATTGATGCATAGTTATAGAGACATTTTTGACAGGAAAAGACTGTTACATAGGTTATTGAGTAGATTAAGGTCATTTTTTCATTCATGCCTATTACTGAGAAAAGTTCCACAGTTTCCAAGATTCGAGATTCAGAGGGCTGTCAGACACCTTCAATTTTTATAATTTTCTGAGGTAAAATTCTGATGAAATTATAGTATTGTAGGTAACTCCTTCATTGTCAAACAAGGTCAAACTATTATAATGCTATTAGAATACTATTAAAAATAAATTTTAATATTCAGCCCCTCTTTGTATTTTTAATTTAATTTAATATAATAGTAGGCCCTCTATTTTAATATTAATATAGATTTAATACTATTAAAATGGCACTATTAATAATAGTTTTATTTTAATATTAATATATTAAAATAACAGTACCTTTTGCTGTCACTGTGTGCAAGACAGCTAAGGTTCGGTTGCCTGCCATTTATCTACTTGCCATTGCCGACTTTCGACGGCCTGGGTTGGGCATTTTTTGTGTCGACTACTTCCCATCGGCTCGATAGGTTTCGAACCCACAAACACGCCGCTTCCACGGGTGCCGGGGCCGCCGCAACACACGGGATAGCGTAAACTACCCCTGGCCGAGACGCGACCAGTGTTGTGCCGAACGAAAATTTTCCAAAATTAGTTAGTAAAAGTTAGTTACAACTTTTCAAATTTGAATTTAGTAAGTAAAAGTTAGTAACTAAATTTGCTGTCCGAGTTTAGTAAGTTAGTCAAAAATTATCGAGTTACTTAGTTATGAGTTTAGTTAAAATAAACAGGCAGAAATAACGTCATTAATGCATTTACCGATTTGTTTTAGCTCTGTAGACCTCATTATTAGGTTAAAAATATTCGCAAAATAGCAGTTTTTCTTCTTTTTTTTCTAAAAAATTTTGGAAATATACGTTTTTGTTTATCAAAAAAATAAAAACAGAGCAACCAAAAAAAAAAATATCAAGGGTTGCGCGGCCGCGCAAACCCGTCGAGTTTTTTGGTCGGGGGAGCGTGGAGCGTTGATTACATGTTAGACCGTAGGTTATTGGTGTGTAGTATTGTAGGTGGCGGCCGCGCATATAAACGCGATCGCGTATACCCTATTACTGCCGGTTTTAACTTTGATTTCACATTTTTCTTGGTTTGGGCGGGAGTTTGAATGTGTTGGTTTGTGGGTAGGCGGGAGGTTGAATCCATGTTTTTTCTTCTTTGTTTTTGGGATTTATCGGCGGGAGTTTGAGCGGGGTGATTGTGTTAGGGGAAGGTTTTAGCGGCTATTTTTTTGGGTGGGGGAGTTTGAATGTGTTGGTTTGTGCGTAGGTGGGGGGTTGAATATATGTTTTTTCTTTTTTGTTTTTTTGCTTTGTGGGCGGGAGTTTGAACGGGGTGGTTGTGTAGGAGAAGGTTTTAGCGGCAGATTTTTGATTTTGTGGCTAATGCCTCGTCCGTGCTAACTACCTGCTGTTTATTGAGTTAATCCTGCTAATTCTAGGTAGGTTATTAAGTCGCAAATAGATATGCAATTCCGTATAGTGCTTGGGGTCTGAAAAATACCGGCTTATCGGGTATTTTATGCGGGTAATGCGTAAAAAATAGCGGATACGGATACCTCCAAAAGTGCAGAGTAAAGCAGGGCTCAAATCCATTTCAAAGCGTCGTAGTACAGTCCCACCCGCATAAATATTCTCCGTTTCCAGTCTCCTTGCATTTCATTTTGGTGATTGAGTTGCGAGGCTGATGCCAATCTAAGCCGTCTTAACTAAGGAAACGAAGAGTCCGAAAAGAGGTAACAGTCAACGGGTAGAGAGGGGAACGTTTTGGGTGGATTGGAGACCGGGTGTCGTTTTTGTTTTGGAAAACAGGGCATCCTAGATGGCTAGTTTTAAGTCGATAGATGCTTACCTAGAGGCTCGGTTAGGTTTGAAAGATATAGGGCCTATTGTGCATTTTCCAAATAAAAATCGGCAGCGGGCGGACGCGCGATTAAGTTACACTTGACAGGACATGGTTGCGCGACAGGATGTCTAACAGTGAATCGCTTTTCAGAAGAGCGGAGAAGTCATGTGCTTTCATTTCTGGTACAGGAAGCCGGAGCTGTCCCGGAATGTTGCGCCGGGTGAGGTAGTGTTGCCAAAGATGCGGTCGGGCGGCAGAACGACGGTGTATCGGAGTGATGAAGGCGAGACCACGCCTGAGCCGGTTGAGCGGCAACATAGTGGGTTAGTAAGGGACCGTGTCAGAATTAGGTCCTCGTTTCAGACCTCTGATCAGAGGTTAAGACCTCTGATCAGGGGTCTTAACCTCTGATCAGAGGCTCTGATTTGAACCTCGGAAACGAGGTGCACGCAGCCCTGATTTCAGTTACAGAGCTCGTTTCAGAGCCTCGTTTCAGAGGTGCCCCTGAAACGGGGTCAGGGCAGTCTCTCTTTATTATGCCACGGCTTTGTAATGGAGAACCAGAGAACTCCTGTTGGCGGCAACCTTTATAGGATTAGGATCGACTTGTGTCTGGCGCGCGCATATACATAGAGGCCCAGGCCGGTCAGTGTTTAGAGACAAGTGTACGTAATTATTTGAGGTAGCGGGGCGGCCGCCGGCCGGTCAGTGTTGCTTGATCGGTGACACAAATTGGAATTTCGAAGGGGCAGTTCCTGTTCGCTCCAAAAGATTACCGATATCAGAACTGGCCGACTCCATAGAAAACGCTAGAAACTCCACTCTATAGCACTGAGTGAGTGAGGCAGAGGCTAGGTTAATTGGGGGCGTATCGAGTCATTAACAACGACTAATTGCAGTCTCAAAGCCAGCCAACAGCAGAGTATTTGTTTACGGCGCGCGAGAGAACACCTGTGTCAGATGTCAGATTAAAGAGCCTGCTCGGGGGGAAAAGGGGCGTGGCCGGTTGGGGGCGGGGGGGGGGGGGAAAGTTGTTGGAGGGTGGGTTGGGTTGGGGGGGGGTTTTTAATTAAGGATGACAAAATAATGCTCGCGGAAATATTAACTGAAGTTTAAATTATGCTTGCCAGCAACCCCCTCAGGACACTCGCGTCATTGTCAGTGCAAGCGGAGGCAAGAAAGGGGAGATGTGTGTATCGGAGTTGAATGGTGGGTTCTACTGAGCGGTCATAACCGATATCCGGATCGCTACCGAATGGGTCCGTAAATGATTATGGCTTTGTCCCTGAGGTACGGCGCATGTCCTAAATAGCATTAGAAAAGGCAACACCGAGAACAAATGAGCGCAATTTTGCTTTCTCAAATTTAACTGTGGCTTAAGCAGTCCGAAAGAACTGGATCTTTTTTACTCTTATTGTACACGTAGGTAGATAGTAGTAACGTTGCTGAGAAAGGAAAAGTGGATACATAAAAGGACAGAAGTTTGAATTTTAAGTTTGAGGTCAAAATCGGGTACAGCTACTGTTGTTTGGGTATGGAATTTTGAGGAATCGGTTCGGTATGGGTTCGGTATAGCCAATCAACAGTAGGTACACCGACTATGGCAACTCGGTAGAAAAATGTCCGGCAGCGATGTTCTGTCCGACGGAGGACTTGCTGCGGATTCCGGCCCTGGCAATACCATGCCGACTTGCCCGTGCCGCGCCACCTGATGAAAGGGGCTGGAGACCGCATACACAGCGGCTGGAGAAATTGGAAAATATGATTGTTATGATTTGTTCGTGTGTTTCGTCGCCAGCAGAACACTGGTACAATGATTACAGGAAGAATGTATCCTGAATTAAAAAAACTCATTCCTGAAGTGTATTTTGATGGATGGTCGTGCCCTGCGCTTCGGGTTTTAAAATTAACAGAAATTACAACTTTTAGCAGCCTAAAGTATGTAGTCAAGCGAGCAATGCGAAAGATGTTCGAGAATTTAGCTTCAGAAGGAACAAGTGTCACCAGACATACAGTTTTATGCGACAAAGGACTCTGTACGTCAGGAATCAACTGTTCTTGTTACTAAGTGGACCTTTTGCTGGTCGCTACATTTTTAGCCTACTCTTTCCGCGCTTGGTCCTGTTTGTGTTGCGGTAGCAAAATTAGTGTTCAAAAACGACTTTAAAGCGATTCTAAGCATAAAATTGACAGAAATTACAACTTTTAGCAGTTTAAAGTACGTAGTCGCGCGACCAGTGCCAGAGATGTTTCAGAATTTAGCTTCAGAAGGAACAACTGTCACCAGACATACAGTTTTATGCGCCAAAGGACTCTGTACCTCAGGAACCAACTGTTCTTCTTAGTAAGTGGACCTTTTCGTGGTCGGTCTATTTTTAGCGCAGTCTTTCCGCGGATGTTCTTGTTTGCGTTGCCGGCAAGGGAAAGGGGTTGAATTCCTTTCCACCAAAGAGTAATAAAGCCCCAAATCCTCTAGTACATGCATTGTACGTATCACACTAGTACGTAAAGCAACTGTGATGTCACAATACAACCATGCGTATTTCAACCTTTACTTCAGGTACTACCGACCACTAAAACGTCCGGAAATTCCACGCAAAGTTGCGTATGTTCCATCCGCCAGGTCCCGTCGAGTTTTTCCACACTAACATCCCCGACCAATGAAACGTTCGGAACATGTTCCCAGATTAAAATCGACACGAAAAGGTCCGGAAATTCACACCCCCCTCCCCCAACTGACAGAAAAGCAACGGAAGCAAGACTAGCCTAAAAATACAACGACCACAAAAAACTCGAGGGCGCTACGTGGTCAAAGGATTACATGACTCAGTCAGTACATATTCGCAAGAATACAGACTCACGACGTTCTCAATTACACCCCGCCGGAGACGATGGGCCATCCAGCCAGCAGGTCTTCAAAACAATATACAATCGACACCTCATCAATGACACGTCGAATTAGGCGTTACTCGAGGCGGTACCGTACACACGAAATAATATCCACTCACCACCTTCTCAATCAAGGTGGCAACTACACTCTACCCGACGTGCACACGAGATATTCCCAATAATATATAATTACGACCTCGTCAATCACTCATCAACGTAGAGAATACTTCATCAATACAGCACACAATCCAACCACAATCAAACCATCAAGTACAACTTCGATCACGTATATAGTAGACATTCTCTCAGCAGTGTCAACAATCTACAATCACCCCCTGATCGCTCAAACTTCAACGTAACGTCCTCGAGTCCTTTTCTCCTATTTTTATTTTTTATCCTAGCCTTGCTCCGATTCCTCTTCTTTCCATTACCAGGGGAAGGGAGAGGGTGGTAGCGCCCTCGAGTTTTTTGTGGTCGTTGTATTTTTAGGCTAGTCTTGCTTCCGTTGCTTTTCTGTCAGTTGGGGGAGGGGGGTGTGAATTTCCGGACCTTTTCGTGTCGATTTTAATCTGGGAACATGTTCCGAACGTTTCATTGGTCGGGGATGTTAGTGTGGAAAAACTCGACGGGACCTGGCGGATGGAACATACGCAACTTTGCGTGGAATAAAAAGTAAGTTTTTTTGCCGGAATCCAATAGAACCTAAATGACACTCCATAATTTTTGAGAATTTAGACTCCAAACTAGACACCTATGGCCAAAAGCGCCTATCTTTAGCACTATAACTAAACTGAATGTTACTAAACTCATAACTAAGTAACTCGATTTTTTACTCAGTAATTTCCTGAAAATGAGTTTAGTTTGAGTTGAGTTTAGTTAAGCGAAATCTGAGTTTAGTTAGTAGAAGTTAGTAACTAACTAACTAACTAATGTTTTTACTCAGTAAATAACTAACTAAATTCAATCGGCACAACACTGGACGCGACCTACAGTTAATGAAAGACCTAACTTAATGAACACGCGGTTAATGAAAGACTTACGTTAACGAATGGCTTCAGTCATCTAATAACCGATTCAAACGGCAGCCACTTCACATAGACATCGAGCGAGCAATGGCTTGCAACGCGACAGTTGTCAGTAACCCAAGTTTAGGAGTTTTGTATTTGTTGCACGGTTCCCTATACGTTTTCCCCTATCTACTCTGCATTAAAGTGATGTGCGGCGATAATTTCTTTTCTCTTTCTTGCTACAAACTCATGGTGGTCATGGGCTTTGTGGATCTTTTAAGCATTCTAATGGGCTCGTTCGTTGCTGGCGGGTTGTCCATTTTGGGAGCGGCCTACTGTCCACAACAAAGCTATTACGTCAAATACATAGCTGCAGTCACTATGGGTAAGAAGAAAGCTACTGTTCAATGGTAATAAGTTACCATTTTATAGGATTTTGGACCACTTACTGCGCTTTGTGTACCGTTCTGGCCGTCAACCGTACGGCAGACACGGTTCAATGTGAATCAAAGTTTTTTGGTCCCACTAAAACCTGGCTCTGGTCGTTTGGTTGCATTCTGTACGGCGTCGGTTATGCCTCCTTGTTCTCTTCACCTCTCGTGTTCATAGTCTACAGAGCAGATGTCGGCCAGTTTATTGTCGGCAGCGATTCGGTGAGTTTGCACGATTTTGCACTATTTTCATATTTGCCTTTCAGCTGAGTTTCTGGGCTGCCACAAGCAACAACTTGCTCACTTCTTGTTTGATTACAGTCATGTACATTTTCATCTGGTATAAGCACCAGTCGATTGCGTCGATGGCGCCGGGAGTCGCCAACAAAGAGAGCAGAGATAACATGCGCAGATTAATGTTTACTTCGATGCCCATCTGTCTGCTTACTTCGGCATCGGCCGTTGCATACATTTTCGCTCCCTTCATGACACACTTGCCCGTGCTTATGTCGATTGCCCATATTTTGTGGCAGGCCGTGCACGGTAGGTACTGTACTATTTAGTTTGTTTTCGTTCATCGGACACTGCAGTCTGGGACGCATACAGTGGCGTATCGAGGACTTTGCAAGCAGGGGGGGGGTAAAATTTTAAAAAATAGTATTCAAAAGTGTTTAAAAGGTATGATGCTGAGCATAAAATTAAACAGAAATCAAGTGTTTTAGTAGTATAAAAAGTGCCGGAACCAAAATTTTTGAAAAATTAGCCTGTGAAAAAACGCATTAAAAGCTTTCTGAGTAAGAAATAGACACTGTTAGCACGTAATTTATTCGTTTCTCTTATTTTTGATAGATTGTTTCTTCATATCTCAACCGCAAAAGAGGGGTGTACCTACTGTTGATTCGGTATACCGTACCGATACCGAAAAATGGGTATTTTTTGAATACCTACCGAATAAATACCTACCGATTACTGGGTATTGCGAAAAATACCGATACCCGGTATACCGATTATTTTCCCAATACCCAGGTATTTCGGATTCGGTATTTTGAACAAATTGCTGCGCAATGCTCGCGTACAAAGCATATAAGCACAATGTAGTAGTGCATAATTACATAAATTAGGAAGCACCATAACTGGCACGCAGAAATTACTGTTTTGTTGCTATATGATAGCTAGCTGCCAACGCCCGGGGCTCAAAATCCTCAATTCATCAGAAGACCAACAACACATATTCGGACACTACCCCCAGTATTACCAGCTAGTTCAGGTTTGTGTTAAGGCTGACTACGCTTAAACATAGGTCTAGATTCAAGTTTAGGCTTTATGCTTAGAGTCACGTTGGAGCTTTATTTTAAGCTCAGGCTAAGTTTCAGTCTAAACTTCGGTTATGGAAGTACGCTGTCTGCACCTTGGGGGATAGTGTGTTATACCATCACAAAATACAATTTTTAATTTGCGCAAACCCCTTTTTTCTTCGATTTCGAATTTCTCGGTGGTAACAAAGTTAGCTTGCCGGGTTGGTTGCTACAGCAATTTTAGTTTTTATTTATCAGGGCCAATTTTTTAAATGCAGTGTTGGCTAGAAAAAACCTCTCACCTCATTTTGGCAATGTAAAATTTTCAGCTTCTCTGAAAGTAGAAGAAGAAATCCGTTAGCCGGCTAGGATTTGGTCAAAACAAACTTTTTTAACAAATAATAATAATGATGTAAAAAACTTTTTATTGGACTGAAAATTGACGGAATGGCTGCCATTTGAATTTTTTTTCGGAAAACTCGAAAAAAAAGGCCAGACGGTCTTTTTTGGCCAACACTGTAAGGCAGGTGTTTTGTGACTTTTGCTAATTAAAGATAGATGGATTTAGGATTTCTTCGATTTGTTTAGACTAGATGATGGATAAGTTGTTGGTGGGTGCAAAGAGGACTAGCCGTAGGCCTTCTGAGGCTCAGTTCAGCTAGTTAAAGTGATATTAGCTCGAGATGTAGTAACCCGTATGTAGTAACTGTGTAGGGCAGAATCTATGTCAATTTCTGATGTGTTCGCAGTCCTTCTATTGGTCGCTGTCATTTTGTTGTGTCACCTGATCTGTGTACGAATTTCTTGTTGGCCACTAAATGATAGAAAAAAGTCGTAAATTTGCCGTTATTAAAGTTTGTCACTCTTCGTACATAATACAAGGAGGCTGCAGATAGCGTAAAAAGCTGCTTCTCGATTTTTTCGCGTTTTTTTGAAAAATACCGAATAAATACCAAATACCGAATATTTTTGTCGATACCTACCGATACCGAAACCTGGGTATCGGTATTTTTTTAGTACCTACCGATACCGTACCGAATCCCAAAAATCCAATACCCAAGCAACAGTAGGTGTACCGTCGGCACAGTTGGTGTAGTGGTTTAGGCCGCATAGCCACTGTGTGCGTGCTCGTGCGCTCATCCTCTCGGTTTCGCAAAGAGTTGGTTCGTCGGCACAAAGCTCCACCCAGGCCACCGAAAGCTGGTGACAGCGAGTAGGTAAAATGGGAACCAACTGGATCTGCCTAAGCACCGAAAGCAGCTCCAAAAAGCATGCCGCGTTGTGCTATTTTCAGGGTTACCGGTTACCTTTCCGTTCGCTTTTAGCATTTTCTGCGTCTGGAGATTTAAATTGACAGTTCTGGCATGCAACATGCATGAAACAAGACAAAAACATAACGAAAAACAAGGTAAATTGAGGGAAAATCGAAATATTACGCCATCACAATTCATTGACAAACAGCACTGAAGGATTGCATTTACCTCTGTTCTATTGCATTTGACTGAAAAAGGCTGAAAATGAAGTTTCCATGAATAAGTCCATCAGCCTATTTTCGGTTTTAATGTGAAGCTCAAAAAGCGACAGAAGGTGGGTAACCCTCCCTACCGAAGTTTTCTACTTAGTATCCCAGGGGAGGGGATATAACACGGAAAATCACATTTCTGAGTGAAAACATTGCCGCCATTGAAAACATTCCCTGGGATACAGTATTAACTGGACAAAGCCATGGGATATTAAGAGTCAGTCTCTGGACCAATCGAGTTTTAGTATTCAGACCCAAAATTGAAACTTTGGCCTAGAGAGCTGTAAGTTGGTACACTAATACATATCGATAGGTTATGTAACCACCGCAAAGGATTTCCCGATTCGACGCTCCACGCTCGAGATACAGCCGTCTGAAAATCGGCTCACTTAACTATGGGACAAAAATTTCGAACTTGAATTTCTTTCCTGCTAAAACCAGTTGGGACCTAGAAAAAAAAATTTTTTTCGACCCCCTTCCCGCCCCCCTAGCTCGTCTGGAACCCCCCCTATATGGGTGTTTTTATTCCAGATTATTGTAGCGCCATTTGTTGGCTACAGATCGGTGCCAAGCACGATAGCCCACGGCCCGGGGTTTTGGAGTAAATTGACTTCAAATGGCTGAAAATCGCATTTTTTTTCCAGTTTTACTGTGGAACAAAATTTCGAACTTGAATTTCTTTCCTTCTAATAACAGTTGGGACCTAGAATTTGGGGGTTTTACGTAACTTTTAGAGTACTTTAAGAATTTTGGGTCGGTTTTCGATTTTGAGGAAAAAAATTTTTTTCGACCCCCTTCCCGCCCCCCTAGCTCGTCTGGAACCCCCCATATGTGGGTTTTTTTATTTCAGATTATTGTAGCGCCATTTGTTAGCTACAGATTGGTGCCAAGCACGATAGCCCGCGACCCGGGGTTTTGGAGTAAATTGACTTCAAATGGCTGAAAATCAGATTTTTTCCAGTTTTACTATGGGACAAAATTTGCGATTTTCAGCCATTTGAAGTCAATTTACTCCAAAACCCCGGGCCGTGGGCTATCGTGCTTGGCACCAATCTGTAGCTAACAAATGGCGCTACAATAATCTGAAATAAAATTACCCACATAGGGGGGGGCTCCAGACGAGCTAGGGGGGCGGGAAGGGGGTCGAAAAAATATTTTTTCGTCATAATCGAAAACCGACCAAAAATTCTTAAAGTACTCTAAAAGTTACGTAAAATCCCCAAATTCTAGGTCCCAACTGTTTTTAGCAGGAAAGAAATTCAAGTTCGAAATTTTGACCAATAGTAAAACTGGAAAAAAATGCGATTTTCAGCCATTTGAAGTCAATTTACTCCAAAACCCCGGGCCGTGGGCTATCATCTTGGCACCAATCTGTAGCTAACAAATGGCGCTACAGTAATCTGGAATAAAAAAAACCACATACGGGGGGTTCCAGATGAGCTAGGGGGGCGGGAAGGGGGTCGAAAATTTTTTTTCGTCAAAATCGAAAACCGACCAAAAATTCTTAAAGTACTCTAAAAGTTACGTAAAATCCCCAAATTCTAGGTCCCAACTGTTTTTAGCAGGAAAGAAATTCAAGTTCGAAATTTTGTCCCATAGTAAAACTGGAAAAAAATGCGATTTTCAGCCATTTGAAGTCAATTTACTCCAAAACCCCGGGCCGTGGGCTATCATCTTGGCACCAATCTGTAGCTAACAAATGGCGCTACAGTAATCTGGAATAAAAAAAACCACATATGGGGGGTTCCAGACGAGCTAGGGGGGCGGGAAGGGGGTCGAAAAAAATTTTTTTCCTCAAAATCGAAAACCGACCCAAAATTCTTAAAGTACTCTAAAAGTTACGTAAAACCCCCAAATTCTAGGTCCCAACTGTTATTAGAAGGAAAGAAATTCAAGTTCGAAATTTTGTTCCACAGTAAAACTGGAAAAAAATGCGATTTTCAGCCATTTGAAGTCAATTTACTCCAAAACCCCGGGCCGTGGGCTATCGTGCTTGGCACCGATCTGTAGCCAACAAATGGCGCTACAATAATCTGGAATAAAAACACCCATATAGGGGGGGTTCCAGACGAGCTAGGAGGGCGGGAAGGGGGTCGAAAAAAATTTTTTTCGTCAAAATCTAAAACCGACCAAAAATTCTTAAAGTACTCTAAAAGTTACGTAAAATCTCCAAATTCTAGGTCCCAACTGGTTTTAGCAGGAAAGAAATTCAAGTTCGAAATTTTTGTCCCATAGTTAAGCGAGCCGATTTTCAGACGGCTGTATCTCGAGCGTGGAGCGTCGAATCGGGAAATCCTTTGCGGTGGTTACATAACCCATCGATATGTATTAGTGTACCAACTTACAGCTCTCTAGGCCAAAGTTTCAATTTTGGGTCTGAATAAGGCAAAGGGCCAAAACTCGATCAGTTGAGAGACTGACTCTTAACTGGAAACAGCATGGGATTTTAACCCGGAACAATGTTTTATCATAGATACAGTATGCATGTGTGAAGAAAATTATTACAAATTTGACATAAACATTGCCGCCAAGTAATATCCCATGGGATATAAAGCGGAAGAAGGGTCCATGTAATATCCCAGTGGGATATTAAGTGGGGTGGGATACTAAGTGGAAATCTCCGGTACTTCACGTAAAGTACCCCACGTACGTACACGATACGCTACCGAAGATATTATGTAGGTTAATCCTAACCTAAGACACTTAACACTTTAACACTTAACTTAGCTGCTTCGATCAGTGTTCCAGAATGTGCCTTTAAAAGGTCTCGGTTGCAGGAACAGTATTGGTGTTCATACTGTACGTGCCTTTTCAGGTGGAAACTGTATAATCTATTTGGCAGTTAACAGACGGATCCGTCGTTCAGTGCAACGAATGTTGGGAATAGAAAGCGCTATAGTGCAACCCACTACAACTCACGAAAAAGCCAGGAGGATTAGAAAAGTTGAAAACAACCAAAAAGCTGTTTAGCAGCAAAATGTGGAGAACTTTTATACCCGTTCAGCTTATGTTTCACTGCAGCTAAACCCGTCAGGTGGCTGTTTCAGAATTTCATGTGATCCGTTTGTCTATTGTATTTGCATGTCAGCGATAAATATTTGTTTTGACAGCGTGGCCACGTTTGTGACGTTGTCAGCTGAGCTAACGGAGCTGTCTACAAAGCAGCGCACGAGTCTAGGAGAGCAGGATCCGCTTGAGCCCACGAGTGTGCCAAGCAAAACGTAACAATAAACAAATAAGCAAACAAAGGGCAGCAATTGTTTGGCTAACGTGTCTGAAAGCTCTCGTCCAAACAATGTTCACCGTCAAGTGGCAGAGCTTAAAACTTAAGCACCTTCGATTATCCACCTAAGCAGCCCAGTTTTTGTCAGAGCGCCGTCGGATCGCCGGGACAACGGGCCCAAAACAAACGATTAAAATTCGTGTCCAAGTGACTAAGCCTCCGAGCCTGACGGACGCGCGTGCCGCCCTAACAGAGCGACGAGGCGCCTCCTACATAGAAAGATCGTCAAACAGGATTTGCCTTTCGGTCACTCGCGTCGCCGCTGGGCTGTCGTTGGCCAATCAAAATGTCTGTCTGGAGCACCGTTCTCTCCGTTGCAATTCTGTTCCAAATTGTGCTAGCCGATAAAGTATTCTACTTAGCTTCAAGCTAAACTGCCCATGCGAACCGTTCAAATTGCAGTACTTCAACAACGTGCCGGAGTTTGAGGACGACCTGACAGCCCAGGACTTCGCCAAAGCCGCCTATGTGGTCGATTCGGCAGAGGACACGACTGCAGAGTATCGCGCCGACCTCTTCGAGGGCGACATCGCTAATCCGGACCTCAACGCCAAAACTGTGCAGACTTTCATGCAAAATGGACCCGGCATAGACGATAGTAACGGTCTGATGCGAAACGCAATTCGCAATCGATACCGGCTGTGGCCCAGCAAACGGGTGCCCTACAAAATCTCCAGCAAATACTCTTCTTACAGGTACGCGAGAAGCTCTATAATGTACTTTCCTGCTCGCTAGATACGCTATATGCAAATTTTATCTTGCCGTCGCGCTCTATGCAAATTTAAGACACCTTTTGCAATTTTCAGTTGTTTTGCTTTGCAGCTTTCGATTTGCACTGTTCTATGTAAATTTTTCAGCCGTAGCAGAATCGCGGCGGCCATGAGTCAGTACGGCAAAGATACGTGCGTGCAATTCGTGCCTCGATCTCCCTCCGACCACAACTACCTCTACATAATGCCGGATCAGGGATGCTATTCGATGGTGGGAAAGACCGGTGAGTCAGCAGTCTGATTCAGCAGTGTTATCAGTGCGTCGCTAAGCTACGCACTGTTTGTTTAGGTGGTCGTCAGATCCTGTCGTTGGGCAGCGGCTGCATTCAGAAGGGCATAATCATACACGAACTGATGCATGCGGTGGGATTTTTTCACGAACAAAGCCGAAATGACAGGGACAGCTACATCACCATTCACTGGGGCAACATCATTCCAGGAATGGAAGGTGCTAAGCGCATTTTAGTCTTTTGTTCACACCGTGCGCGGTGGTATACAGTATCCACTGCAGTTTTTACTGTAATCGTTCGCCCGCCTCTTTCACACCAAACTCTTTAGGCCAATTCTCCAAATACAGTCTCAACTCAATCGATCATCTTGGCGCCAAATACGATTACGGAAGTGTGATGCACTACTCTAAAAGGGCGTTCACCCGAAACGGCATGGAGACAATCACCACGCGCACAGGCGCCGATATCGGCCAAAGGCGCGGCTTCAGTTCCACCGATTCATACAAAATCAACAAACTCTATCAGTGCGACGGACCGACCGGTATGAAAAGCTTTTCTCACTTGATTCATGCTCCTCTCAATATCAAAATAGAAACTTTTAAAGAAAAGGCTTTTTTGAGTTCAAAAGTGCCGCGCCTCTTTTACGACGTGACGACGCGCTTTAACCAGTGCAAACAAGGCATCTATTTTCTCATGGTGCCAAAAACGCTCAGCAAATCTGTCGCTCGTGACTCACTGAAAGCCGCAATAATTTTAAAACCCTACAATTGACAGATTTCCGGCAGAACTGGTTTCTAGGAATTGTCACCTTGCCAGCCACAACAAAGCCGCCGGCGACCGCAGCCACCTTCGTTCCGCCGACCGGCAGCTGCGTCAACTCGCGACCGGACTGCGACGTGCTGGCCAAGAGCAAGGGATGGTGCAACGCCTACAAGAGCTGGATGAAGCAGTTCTGCGCGCGCGCTTGTGGCTTCTGCGCCAATCCCGGCGCTACTAAGCCGCCGCCGAAGAAGAAGGAATGCAAAAACGAGCGAGATTGGTGTCAGCGGTGGAGCGATGCCGGGTTCTGCCACGGCACTTTCCTCACCTATATGCGAACCTACTGCGCTAAGTCTTGCAAGTTCTGCTGAACCTATGCCAAGTTTGATTATAATCCAATTTATTTCTTGCCTAACCGACAAAATGCTTGAACTGCCGAGTATGTTGATTTTACTAAATAAGGCTTTATGTGGTACCTCTCGTGTGGGGCTGGTGTTTCGTTTCGTGTTGTACATACACTACACATACGTACTGTAATTTACGTCGAATTAGTATTGAAAACGTTTATATAAGTGTCGCTAATTTATTTAGTTTTTGAAGCTACGTACTATTTGTTACCGGTGAAATTGAAAATATACAGGGTGCGTCAAAAAAAAACAACCCAGCAGATTTTTTGCTGTAGCAACCGCAAATCTCAACCGATTTGAATGAATCCTGCTTTAAATGAAAGATAGATAAATTCTTGAACGACTGGTGTAGCTTTTATTAAGATGCGTTGCTTAGTTCCTGAGATAATTGCTTTCAAATTCAAAACAGAGATTTTGGCGGTGCACAACAGAGATTAAAACAACCCAGCAGATTTTTTACTGTAGCAGCCGCAAATCTCAACCGATTTCAGTGAGTCCTATTTTATCTGAAAGATAAATTAATTCTTGAAAGTTTGGTGAAGCTTTTATTAAGATATGATGCTTGGTTCCTGAGATATTTGCACTCAAAATCAAAACAGATTTTGGCTATGAACAAGAGCGATATTTATTATTCTGTTGCACTTCATAATAAAACCGATTCCTGCTGCTCAGGGCTAACGTAACGAGGTTTTTCTGGTACCACACATGCTTGGTTACTTCATTTGTAAAAGTCTTGTTGCCCCTCAGCAGTAGGAATCCGTTTTGTTGTGAAGTGCAACGGAATCGCTCTTGTTCACTGCCAAAATCTGTGTTTTGAGTTTGAAGGAAAATATCTCAGGAACTAAGCATCGTATCTTAATAGGGCCTTCACCAGTCTTTCAAGAATTTATTTATCTTTCATTTAAAGCAGGATTCATTCAAATCGGTTGAGATTTGCGGTTGCTACAGCAAAAACTCTGCTGGGTTGTTTTTTTTTTGACACACCCTGTATTTTTGGATGGACAAT
>JASANB010003670.1:0-10226 GCA_030248155.1 Sabatieria punctata
GTACATACACATGTACTCCTGATCATACATGTAACAGGTCATCCGCCGATGGGGGGAGGGGGGTTGGGGGGGGGGGGGGTCTGGCGCCGGCCGGGGGGGGTCTGAGCCAAAATTTCGGGGGAGGGGGTGGGCACTAAAAAACGCTCAAAAATCGAGGAAAATCGCAATTTTTGGCCTAAAAATCGCCAAAAATCGCTAATTTGGGCTGAAATACAGCTAAAAAGTGCTGTTTTGCAGGCGATTTTGGCAGTTTTTGTGTGTGAAAGTGTAAAAAATTGCAAAAATTTGCTCGAAAATTTACTTGCCAGAAAAATCGGAGGGGGGGGGGGTCGGTGAAATCGTCTCGGGGGGGGGGTCCCCAGCCGGGGGGGTCTGGCCTAAGTCGGGTGGGGGGCAGACCCCCCCCAGACCCCCCCCCCCTGTTACATGTATGCTCCTGATACGCTAGGGCGGTCGGTATGACTGGTTGCAGAACGGTTACCACCGCCTCTACCTTTTTCCCTACTGCTAGCCATCTTTGGAAACACTTTCCTGCCGGTGTCTGTGACCTTGGTTTGAATGAGATTTGTAAGCAGTCTTTCATTCACGTTGTTATTGCGCGAACTGTCTGATACTTTTAACGTTCATAATTCACAATTCTGCTGTCCGTTCATGTTTCGTAATTATTTCTGAGTAGGTAGTTTTATGACTCCAACCGTTTA
Organism: Sabatieria punctata; assembly: GCA_030248155.1. Classification (NCBI taxonomy): domain Eukaryota; kingdom Metazoa; phylum Nematoda; class Chromadorea; order Araeolaimida; family Comesomatidae; genus Sabatieria; species Sabatieria punctata. Next base: position 702 of record JASANB010003670.1, read on the forward strand.
CTGTGCGTTGCATGGTGTTGGTTATTAATCCGGAGTAAAAGTAAAGTACAGTATCTATCATACACCACACAATAGCTAAGCAGTTTATAGCTTCCACTTAGCCCGGGAACAGCGCACTCTCCACAACACGCCAAGTCCTGATCACCTGGGCGGCCGTTTTGAATTGTCCTCTCTGGGTCTGGGTTATCGAATAGCGGCTTGTGGGTGGTTAATCGAAGTTTTACGCAGTTTTCATGTTCAATCTGCCGAGTGCCATGGAAGCGGCCAAGAAACGGTTCGGAAAGAGAAAGTCGGATGCAGGAGACTTCAAGGTTCCTATCATAGCAGTTTTACATAGAAGTTTAAAAACCCTAGCTCAAAGTACGCGCGAGAATCCAATTTTCAAAGTTGGTAGAAAATCGGGATTTATCCATTTCCAAAGCTAACATTTTCAGGTTCACTAAAATTGCCCGTTTTCAGTCAATTCTCTGCCAATCTGAACCAAATTTGCAGAATAGGTGCCCAATGGGTCTGGCTAACTCTGCTAGAATTTCGGCGCGAAAATTCAAATTTTGGCGGGAAATTTAAACTACAAAGTATCCTGCAAAAATTGTTCTTACTAATGTTTAAATTTCCCGCCAGCATTTGAATTTTCGCTCCGAAATTCTAGCAGAGTTAGCCAGACCCATTGGGCACCTATTCTGCAAATTTGGTTCAGATTGGCAAAGAATTGACTGAAAACGATCAATTTCAGTTAACCTCAAAATGTTAGCTTTGGAAATGGGTAAATCCCGATTTTCTGCCAACTTTGAAAATCGGATTCTCGCGCGTACTTTGAGCGAGGGTGTTGAAACTTCTACATAAAACTGCACTATGCTTTGTCTATAAGCGGCCATGATTTCACCAGAATAGCTTTTCTATTTCTTGACTAAGAGCCGTTTTTATGAGACCATTTTATGATATTCACATATTCGTTTAAATTTCCCGCCAAAATTTGAATTTTCGCGCCCAAATTCTAGCAGAGTTAGCCAGACCCATTGGGCACGTACTCTGCAAATTTGGTTCAGATTGGCAGAGAATTGACTGAAAACGGGCAATTTTGTGAACCTCAAAATGTTAGCTTTGGAAATGATGATAAATCCCGCTTTTTGCCAAATTTGAAAATCGGATTCTCGCGCGTACTTTGAGCGAGGATTTTGAAACTTCCACATAAAATTGCACTATATTGGGTCTATAAGCGCCGTGATTTCACGGGCGTAGCTTTTGTATTTCTTGAGTAAGAGCCGTTTTTATGAGACCATGTGATTTTCGTATTTTCGTTTAAATTTCCCGCCAAAATTTGAATTTTCGCGCCATAACTGTAACACAAGTAGCCGGACTAATTGGGCACCTCTACCCTGAAAATTTGGTTCAAATTCGTTGAGAATTGAGTGAAAAACAGTTATTTTAGTGAACCCGAAAAAGTGGAGAGGACATTTTTTTGTGCACTACTGTATAGCGTTATTGATTGAATCTGTCAGGCAATGTGTCATGCCTGTTTCGTGATTTATATCATTTTTCTGGTCTGAAAAGACTGAGGAAGGCGCTAGCCTAGGAAAGCGTTACAATCATAAAATCAGGCTAGGATACCTAGAACTTGAGCTGTAGTTTTTCCGCGAATCCGAAAAAAACCGAAAATAACTGAAAAAACAGGCTGAGGTTTTTTCAGAAAGAGGTTTTTTCAGAAACTATCCATCCCTGCAAACAACCAGCTAACGGTCGACGCAATAAGGTGATCAATCAACAGAAAATGCCCAACCTCTTCTGGGTATCCAATGACTAGGGACTGCTATGCCTACAATACATACGTTTTTTTAACAAGAGCTGGCGGCGAAGTTTTCAGCAAAAGTAACTGCCTGCGACATGCGCTCCAATAATGGATAGTGAACAATGCACCGCCAATATACAAATGCTTGTTTGGACAACAAGGCTTGCAGTCTCAAATGAGAGTGAGCCTTTGGCTTTATCAGTAATATGTATTACGTATTCAGCTTTTCAATGAATAATTTGTTTACATAAGTTCGTTACACTAGAGCGCGAACTTGTTTGTGTTAGTTGTGATAGTTTCGCTATACATCATGTGGCCTTTCACCCTGCTGACGATGACTACAACTTTCTTTCTCCTGGTTCTTTGCAAGCACATCCTGAAACTGCCATCCTTGCACTAGTGAATGGTTTTCACATTTGCATAAATGTCACTGTAAACTCTCCCCACGGTTTTGTAAACTGTTCCTCCTGGTCGCAGCAGACTGGCTTTTCCAGCGGCGCGATTGCCAGTGAGTTCTGTCAAAATGAGCGTGTCTGTCTCTACACGTTCCACTGCACTGACTCGGTACAGGCGCCGGCTCACATGGCTTAGCTACTGCTTTGTATGTCCGTTGTCCAGCTCGCCATCCACTGGGTATGATCTTGACAGTGATTCTGACAACTTCGCCAATCTGGAGCGGTTGGTTGTCCTCTTCAACAGTGGCATCGTCATAGTAGCAGTCCATGCTGCAGGGGAAGGTAGATGGTTCGTAGAGATAGAAGCAGAGCTATCACCAGACACAGATTTGTTGTGGCCCCAATCGTTAGTAACCTTCCTGATGTGTTTGGCGTTGCGTGTGTAGCTGCGTCAGTTAGCAAATACACACCAATTGTTGTATGGTCTACCGCCATAGCCTACTGTAACTGTGTACGCGCCAGACACTGTATTTGTAGCGCCGTGTGATCAGTTGCCCGCTCGCCCATTGTTCTCTAGAACATTCTCTCATTCTCTCCGTCTGGCTACCTGGCGAGCGGTCGTGTCTTTATTCTTCTGTTTATTTAATTAATTGTTGGTTGGAGGTAAAAGTTGTTCGCGGATCGGCAACTACTACAAAGCCCACAGACCACCAACAAAACAACTGGCGACCAACGGTGGCATTCGGCAATCGTGGAAGAAAGAACACGACGATGTTGCTTGCACGGTAAAGTATTCTTCCAAGTTATTTAAAAGTAGTTCAGTGCAGTTCAAAAATCTATCGGCACAACTACGTACTTACTACCTACACGCTCTCATCCACCACCTACATACCTACCGGTTTTTATTCCACAAATAAACTCACTGTTTTTGCTCAGACAGCCTCCTTATCCGTTTTTGAGGTGTATCAATTTTGGACAGAGGACGACAGGCAGACTTGCCCAAAAACGTCAGCGCTCTGCAAAATTGGCCATTTCCCAAATAGGATAATGAAAATTAAAGCCAAAGTCCGCCTAGGTGACACCAACCTACAGTAGTATATGTTGCAGCTGGCAAAAGCGGCCAATCACAATTACGCATGCAAGGAACCGGGGCCGGCCGCCGGAGGAAGTAGCAGAAGCAGTCCGGAGCCGGACGAGACGCTCTCGCCAAAGAGACGTCGTACGGAGACACTGCAGGAGTGAGGCTTTCTGCTGCCTCTCTCTACTTTTACCCTCTCTCTTGACTCGCACCTTATATGGTGTCGGTACCGTAAACGGCGTAAAGTGCCTGACTGTAGAAAGGTCAAACCAAAACCTTGACCAAAAATACAAGTACTGGCTCCTGTACTACAAACTGATTAATTTTAGCTCAGAATCAGCGTAAAAGTCTTTAGTAACAGAACTTGGCACTTCCGCTGCTGATATTTAAGGCAAATGGATGGGTTTGAAGCCCTTTTGTCATTTTATGCTTGCGTTTAGCTGTTGAACGCTTCTAAAATATTGATTTTTACCTAGCCTTTTTTATTACTAAAACGTGTCCAAGGCGCTTTGGAGCTTTTTTGAAATTTTGGACCGCCTGTACTGTACCTGTACCCCAGCCGGCGAGCAAAGCCGGGATGTGTTAAAAGCATAACGGAATGCATTGTTTAGGTGGAAGAGCTGGAAGCCATGGTGGCCAGACAAGCAGAGGAGGCAGAACCTCTGAGGGACGAACAGACGGACGCTCACGTGCGAGGGGCCATTCTGCAACACACGACTGCCCCCGGAATTCAGGTTGATTTTTGTGACTCTTACAGTCTTGGAGAAACGGTCAAACCGAGTCTGAGGAGTTGCGCCAGTACATAACAGGCCGGAAAAATGGGTTGGCTAGTCAAAATCCGAAAATTTGGGGTGGGCCTGGCGGTTTGACGGGGTCGCGCCGATTTCTGTGGGTGGGGTCAGGAACAAAAATCGGCTTCAGGTGGGTGGGTGGTCTTCGACTGTGCTCTATTTTAAGAGATATAAATATCAGCCAGATCCGTGAGATGACCCTGCTTGCCCTGTCTCTTCGTCACCAAAGCTGACTTTCTCGCAAAATGCATCCTTAAATGTCTACCTCTCCCTTGTTTGGTTCACTAGTTTAGATTTTCAAATTCTTGTTTTATATCCTAAACCTAAAAATTTGGTAATTTTATTCAAAATTTTGCTGACTACAAATTGACTACTAACTACGACTGCATATTCAAAATCGACAAATTTTAAGACTACTAACTAACCGTAGGCCGCCATCTTTTGGCCTCGGAACCAGGTTTTGCCCTTTTAGTATCTGCGGCAGCCCGTTCACCTCAGTCAGCAGTTTGGCAGTTGACCGTATGGTCGGTCAACTTATCCCAGTACCCAGGATATGCTTCTGTGCTATGTTATACGTAGGCGTTAAACACTAATAAAAGCTAAGCTTGCTCTTCTTGCTTGCTCTTGCTCCAGACTCTTTACCGAGGTTGGTAAACAATTCCCTAACTCGCATAAACAAACTTGATTCAGGAAAGGAAAGAATCGCACTGCCGATCCAAGTGCCCAGGAAAGGAACGGAGACCAGACCTGAAGTGTCACACCGCTCCGGCAAGCGTCACACTGGTTATAAAATACAGGTAGTGGTTATATTCAGTTGTTTCAATGCTACCAGAACGTCTGTTATAAACCGGTTTGCAGGCTGTCTACTCTCCAAAAAGTCTCGAGGAAAGAGTTCGTGAAGTGTCACTATATGCATGATGATAAAGAATAGTCGAGTTCTGTTAAAAGTTCTCTGGATGGACAATTAAGATATTGCTTGTCTGCCTTTAATAGGCGTCTACTCAGGCTCGAAGAAACTCTATGGTCTCTTCTGGTTTTAAGGAATGAGCGCGATACGAATAAAAGTTATGTCAGTTGCTTTTGTTATATTTGTGCATTGGAAGTTCTGGTGAAAGCAATTTCGGATCGGTTTACATAAGGAAATTACACCATTGTTCACAGTGCAGTAGACAAACACGTGTCCTTTTGATCCGTGCTAAAATTAAGCTTTGAACACTAATCTCTACAGTGGCTACACCGCTTACTTCTTAATTAGAAAACGTTACAGGATGTTAACAATAATTTTTCACAAAAATGTACACACGCTCCAAAGGCGGCACTTTCTTTACGGAGACAGGTTTAGACAGACGCCAATCACTATTCAATTTACGACGCACTAAAAAGGCATGCGAAAAACGAAGAAACACATTTTGTAACCTAACTACGTACACAGATAATAATAAGTTATGCACACATCACAGCCTACTATAGTTATAGGCCTGTGCATCTCTGGGCTCTCACACTTCTATTTTCATTTTGCAATTTAACTGCAATTTGCAATTTATTGGCCTTTCAGTTATTATTATGTAAACAGTCGACTATTGTGACCGTGCAAATGAACATAAACTACAATCTGTCAAGCGAGCCATGTGTTTCGGGCTTTGTGAGGTTGTCTCCACCGCACTCATCTTCTTATCCTTCATGCCAGTCGCGCTCTTCTTGGTAGTGAAAAAATGGTCAGCCTCCTCAGATGCTGTCTTCAGTTGGTCTTAGTCGACAGGGTAATGACATAATCCTCCTTAAGTCACACATGTTTTTGTTTACATAATTTCGTTACACACAGCTTCACACACCCGAGATACCTTGTAACGACCGTTGCTCATTGTAACGGTATATGTCTGAGGAACAACATATGCTTCGGCCGGCTGGCAAAATAGGCAGGTTTCTGGAATCTAAACCACATGATTCACACAAATAGTGTCTAAATTGAAGTTTGTCTGATAATAATCACAACTCTAAATCTTTCAGATATAGAAGTCTGGAAAATGTTCAATTCACAGGTAACCTGTGCGCAAGATGGATGCTCAAATGATACTCACTCGTTCTCTAACCAGAATCTATCTGTCTACTAAGGATCACTCCACTTTGTTTAGTGACCTGATTTAGCGTATGTCTTGCAATAGACCTTTGTCATTGGTTCATCTTGCACTATTTTATTTTATAACAACAGTGTCGTTAGAAAGACAAACCTAAGTACACCAACAAATCAGTTTCACCAGTGCTAGCAGCGCCTATAAGGAGGGTGGTATTAAAACCACCATCCCAGATCAAAGGAGAGTGCCAGTTGCCGCCAGGGACAAGTGGAGGAAAACCAGCTGCTGGACCAGGGGGAACTGTCGTGTCAATAGCAGCTTGTAGTTGCAACTGAAGGCTTCGATGGCCGTTTGTTTCAAGCTGTGTGACAGTTAATGGCCCATAGCACTGGCGGAGCAACATGCCCAACATGGTCTTTTTGGGCATGTTGACTTTTAACCAAGTGCCCAGAAGTCCCTGTTGCCTATGACGGATCACTGAAATGGTGATGGTGAAATCTCAACGCCATTTTTGTCACACCAACGCCCCACCTCAAACTTTTCCAATTACTTACCATCTTTTAGTTCAAAGCTGACAACAATGCCTTACCTATTTGGATGCCAAAATCGTTTGCAGCCGTGTTCTTAAAAACACAGTTGGAACAGCTACCCAATATTTTTAATCATTTCGGGCTTCTTATACTAAACATTAAGGCCACTCAAACACACGTTTCTGCAATAAACAGATTAGGCCACGTTATCTTAGTTAATCGCCTTGTTGCCGACCTTGACAGAATAACCGCTGTTTAAAGTTTCCTACCAACACTGCAGTTACACAAATCCGCCAGTTCATAGGATTAGCCGGCTCCTAAAGTACAAACCACGGAAAGCATATGATTTTCCATCAGCCACGCAATATTCACAAACGGGCCAGCGTTAAGCCTTATGCAGGTCACGGAAATTTTCCGTCTTAATGAGCATTACGGTGGCCAGTAGCAATTAGGTCACGGAACGCCCTATTCTTAAACACAGGCATCCCTCAAACTAATTTCCGTGCCTCACGGAAAATGGTATGCATTTCGTGGTTTGCACTGTACCGCAAAGAGTACTGATAGAGAAGTTTCGCATCAGCAGATGAAATGACATGCTCTGGCCTGGAAATTATTTTCTTGATTCCTTGACATCAAAATGATTAGCAAAGAATTGTTGTGGAGTCTGAGTCAAATCATTTGTCAGTCATCTGGGTACAGTCATGTCTCGTTAATCCGGACAAGTTGGGACCAGCAGATTTTGTCCGGATTAACGAATTTCCGGATTAACGAAACAAAATTAAAAAACGTTGTTTTTTAGCTTAAAAGCAGTACCGCAATGGTCTCTTTACTGTTAGAATATAAACGTAACGGTTTTATCGAATTTTGCACTAGAAAAAGGCTCTAAACAAGTGTAACTCTCTATTTCGGTGACATAAAGTCTGTGATCGAGGTCTGTTTACTGCAGCTAAGTTTGTAATCGCTGTTCCAAGCGACGGAGGCTGAGCACTTCATCTGCCGAAAAGTACTCCATGTCACTTTGGCAGAAATGACTGATTGAAGCCTGGGAACTGAAAGCCTCTAGACGAGTGGGAGGTGCTTGTGGATTCCCAGCCAGCAATTCTATTCTACCTCATCCTCTTCGTCTGATAGATTAGAGGACTCCTGCGTATGAAGAGCGACAAGCTCCTCAACTGATACTTGCTCACCTCATCAGTGGCTTCCTGGTTATCAATTTCGACGTCGTTTATGAACGGCCCCTGAGGGCTTGAGGTTGGTCGGTCAGGTTGACTAGCATCAGTCTGATTGTTCCACGGTAATCGCTGTCAACGATGGATCCAATTAAGTGGATTCCTCGCCTCGCCAGAGAGCTACGATCGGCTAGCTGTCCATAACAGGAAGGCGGCAGTTCAAAAGCAACACCAGTGTCAATTTCGGTAACACGATGGGGAAGTAACTGGATACTCGAATGGACGGACAAATCAATGCCGGCAGCACCATCTGAGCCATAAGAAGGGGGTACAGTACATATAGACATTGGGAGTTGGCGAAAAGGAAGTGTAGCATAATCAGAGGGAATGGAAAGAGCAGGAACGAGAGCTGATACAACATCAGGCTCCGTTTGGGTGGCAGAGTCAGAGAATAGGGTACAGTCAGTTTGCGTAGCAGAATGAGCAGTAGTTTCAGGATACTCGGATAAGGTGGTTGAATCTAATGGTGGACATTCTGGGATTGTCCAATCAATGTCGGAGAAGAAGGGAGGCACAGTAATCTCTTGTAGGGATGGCCAAAGCACGTTCGCGCGGCGCCGAATAGAAAATACAAAATCACAGCCAAAAAGTGGTCCAAAGCCGTTTTTGCAACTTCAAGCGCAAATGCTTTTTCGTGTTCCGTTATTGATAGGGGGATGTGATGTATTTATATGAAACAGAGTGTGAGCTATCGAATAAGATGCATTTTGAATCATAATTCGGCCGTTAAAGGGCATTTTCCTCTCGAAAACTGAATTCGTCGTTTTTCAATGGCCATTTTCTGCTAAAAGGAGAGTTGATTCAAATTTTGTTCAACCGGCTTTAAAATCAGCGCAACTCGTTACCTATATAGCACCGCTTTTTTTCTTTCCGCACTTCGGCATGGTCCCCACAAATTTGATTCTTTCTTAACTACTGAAAATGGGCATTTTCGTGGATTTTTTTCACGTTCCTCGTTCTTGTGAAAAAACGACAAATTCGGCGCAAGATGTTCAATCGGTTCCGTGTACAGTAGAGTTCAGACTTTCGAATGATATAAGAATTTGCTCTCTGCTCTTTGCCGTTAACCCCACAAACGATGTTGAAGTTTCTGTAACCCTAAATTTTTGCCATTTCAGGCTTTTATTGTACCCAACACTTGCAATCATACTTTTTTGCATTAATTTAGCTGCGCGACGATTATTCACATCTTTCTAGTAGATTTTAAACAATCAAGTTGGTTTCACCTTCGTAACACGCGCCATAGAAAATCAGCCACCGCTGGGACGGCGACCAAGTTATAAACACTAATTTACGCGATTTGATCCACGCGGCTGTTTTGAACCCGCATTTCTCCAATTCTTCATGAAATTATGTACGGTTTTTTGCGTAAATAATCGCATCCGGTCATGCTATTCCCGTTTTAGCGAAAATTTTGCTTCTAGCGCGAGTTATTCAAATCTGTTGCCCATAATAAAAAATGGTACCAAGTGCGCCATACAAAAGTTCTTCGCAGACGGACGCTTTTAGATCGCATTTTTCTAATTTTTCACGGAATCAAGTGCGGTTTTTTGCGTAAATTATCGCATCCGGTCATGTTATCGACGGTTTCAGCATAATTTTTTTGCTGTAGCGTGAATTTTTGAAAACCATTGGCCATACCTA